>JAJJWW010001171.1:0-15226 GCA_023531295.1 Papaver armeniacum | reverse complement strand
ATGAATTCTTGTGAGGGATGTATCAGGATTTCTGCAATCACACTTGATTTCAATGGGAGTCTTTGAAGTCAAGTTTTTAATCTCACAACCATGAAATCCCAGAATCGTAATATCTCACGGTAGCGGCATAGGAAAAATCGTTAGATCCGCAAAGACCATCAAAATTGACTTTTAACTTGGAACGGATGGAGGAGATCAAATATGGTTTTGAGAAACTAGCTTACCTTGTTCGAGGAAGGACTTGCAGCTCTTGAGAGTTAACTTCCATGTTGTACTTGAAAATATAATCCTCAATCATTGTCAGGATGATAACCTTGCCATTAATTATTGAAGATAATTTTATTCCTAACATTCCAAATGGTTCAAAAGAAGCTTACTTTAGCAAGGAAAAAACACTTGCAGACATCCACATTTATATTTGATCTCTAACTGAAAAACTAGCATATATATCAGCTTTAAGATTCATTGGTGAAGCAAATGTATGGTCGTAGCCGTAAGTCTTACCTATCTAGGTCATATATATGGGTATATGTTTAGCTTATACTCATTTTAAGACTTTTTTCTAAGTTGGATTTCCTAATCGTATGCCTTACCGTTAAGTTGTAGTTGAAATTCCTAGCTGTATATGGGTTTCTACGAGTTTTTATTTTGAAATTTGTTTGAGGTTTCTTGATTTTCATGTGTTTTGTAAAAATCAACAGAGAAACAAGAAGATACTGAGAAATGTAGATGACAAAATATAGCATTTACCAAGCACTGACAGCTGTAAGGTCATAAGAGCTAAATGCCGAGACAACCCAAGTCGAGATCCCGTAAACGAGTCTCTAATACGTGCGAAGATCTCAAGGTCGATGACGTTTCTACATTCACAACCTCAAGACAAAGACAAAGCCACGTGAATGACCCGAGTTACAAGCCGTAACAAAGACTAGACCAAATAAGCAGTTGGAAGTCAAGACCAGGAGATTGAGACTTGGAGTAGGGATTACAACAAGAGAGGAGCACTACACCCAAGACGATGAAGTTACTTGGAAAATAAGTAAAGTATGAGTGGATCATGACGCTATCTACAAATATATTAAGGTGGTTCCTCATTGGACATGCTTCATGCGTGATAGCTACGCTAGTATAAATAGCCAAAGAGACTAATCTTGTAAACCGAGAATAATTTACACAATTTACTCTGATCAATAAAGTTACACTTTTCAGTGATTCTCTCTCCTCAATTATCTTTCTGTACTGTTTACTATAACCGACTTAGAAGATAATCATCAAATCTTAACTGGTATTAAACGAGATAATCACCAACTAGGGACTGTAATTGATCGTGATTGTGATCCAACAACCAAATCACCAACATACATCATTGTCTAGCTACGTATACGGTTCCTTACTCTCACAAAACGAGATATGTATCTTCATTGACGCTAGAAACATGCTAATACATCATAATCATGATCAATCATCTAAATCTATTTATAGATATTAATTTTGATGCATAACTGGGAAGCACTGACACATACATGACACGATACTGACACGAGGACCGAAAAATTCTTAAAATGATAGGACACGGACACGTATATATATATATATATATTCACTAAATTATGATGACTTTTAAGTTAATTAATAATGAAACCTTGGATATTTAGAGTATATAGTGTAAGTGAAAAAACGGGGTACAACAACCGCACCCAATATTTCGTTCGACAATCTGTATGGACTAACCTCCAATATAATTCCGAGAGCACCAACTTAAAAGCGAGCTCAACCAAGAATGATATTAAAGATCTTTATCTCTTTCTCAATACAATCAGTAAATCAACTAGATAGAAATCAGTGAGACTGATTGATATAAGAAAAACTTGGACGGTACCAAAGACCAATGCCCAAGCGTCAATCAAGTTTTATCCAACAAACTAGGTCTAATTTATCAACTGTGATTGAACTACGCACAACCTGTGATATTTCAATTATATAAACAAATAAAATGAGGAAAAGAAATAACACAGACACCAGAAATTTTGTTAACGAGGAAACTGCAAATATAGAAAAACCTCGGGACCTAGTCTAGCTTTGAACACCACATTGTATTAAGCCGCTACAAAATCTAACCTACTGCAAGTTAACTTCGGACTGGAATATAGTTGAGCCCTAACCAAGTCTTACACCGATTAAGGTACAGTCGCGTTCCTTACGCCTCTGAATCCCAACAGGATTCTGCGCACTTGATTCCCTTAGCTGATATCACCCACAACTAAGATTTGCTACGACCCAAAGTCGAAGACTTATAAACAAATTTGGCTCCCACATATAAGTCTATTCTTGTTGTTGTTTCCGTCTTTAGATAAATGAAGGTGAACAGGAAACTCAACTAATTCCCCGTACTTATTGTAGGATCAGAATATCGCAACATCAATACCTTTGTGAAATCTTTGAACAACACACTGCGAAGATATCGCAGATCAACGATTCTGAAATGACGCAACAGATGACGACAGCCTAAACACGAGAAAGATGTGGAGACCTAGCGAGATTTAGGAGTGTTGTGAAATCTAATACTTGTATACTTGCGAGGATATCGCAAGTCAGATCCGAAAATGAAGGACAGCTTAGCTGTCACCCACTATGTAATATCCTATATAAAGAGCCGAACAGGCTTAAGGTGTGGGGGAGATCTTTTTAGAGTGGAGATAAAGTTTTGAAGAGAGAAAAAGTCTAAGAACAGTAGTTGTATTCTTGATTTCATTTCCTCCTTGTAAAATTCCTAAACTCAATTAATAAAAAGTGTGATTGTTGATCTTAAAGATGTGTTGATTATTATGAATTCTTGTGAGGGATGTATTGTGAGATTTCCTGCAACTACATAATGGCGCTAAAAACAGGGGCTGGCATATAAGATTAAAGATTGTTATTAAGACTGTTCAAATCAAGAAAATGATGAAACAAATCGATAAATCAGTTTCAACCAAGGAATGCAACAGAAGGTTGGAGTGTAGCGTGATTACAAAAATAATGATTAATGAATTCCATGAAAACATCAGAGGGAGAATACATAAACGAGATTTTGAAGGAAAGAAAGTCATGACGGTGGAGAAGGTATCACCCTTGAAAGATTGGGAAAAACAGAAAATTACATTCACAGCAGCAGAAATACCTTGAGAAAATTTGAGCCACACATCTCCTTTGGTAATCACAGTAACCACACAGAAAGAAAAGGGGAAATCAGCAAAAACTATGGAAGAATGGGCGGTAAACAGAACTTTGGTGGATACATGGAGTTCGGTGGATATAATGTTTTACCATGCATACAAAGAAATGGGGTACAAAAATGAAGAGATGTCTCCGTCAACATATCATATTCATGGCTTTGGAAAATCTACAACAAAACCAAAAGGGGAAATAGAGATGCGAATTTTGCTAGGAGAGATTGAAACACGAATGACACTATGTGTGGTGGATATGGAATCTCCATACAAAATGTTGTTGGGAAGGCCATGGATACACGCAATGAAAGCCGTAGCGTCAACATTACATCAATGCATTAAATTTACTATGCCGAGTGAGATTGGTGAAATTAGAGGGGATGTTGATAAAGCGAAATTATGTTATCAAATTGAAGTAAAGCAGTATGAAGGACGTGCAAAGAAGCGAAAAAATCGCATAAAAATGGCGAAGGAGGCAAAGAAAGAAGAAGAATTTAGAACTTACATGATAAGAGCAGAGGAAGGAAAAGGAATACCCAGCGAAATTTCATAAGAAGGGGATGAACTTGCTAAGGAGATAAAAGAACCCACACATATGGGAGAACCTGAGACCAGTTACACTGCGGCGGAACCAACAAAGGAAGTGAATGTTGGAACCAAAGAAGAACCTAAAATACTAAAAATTGGGACTAAGATGGAGGCAGATGAAGAAGAAAGAACTATTAGTCTGTTGCGAGAATATATAGATATTTTCGCATGGAACATGGATGAGATGCCGGGAATAGATCCTTCTGTGGCGTGTCATAGGTTGGAGATTGACAAAAATGTGAGGCCATTCAAACAAAGGATAATAAAAATCGCAACAACATATCATCCTCAAATAGAAGAAGAGTTGCAGAAGATGCTTGATGCAGGAATCATAAGACAAGCTAAATATCCGGAGTGGATAGCAAACATGGTTGTGGTCCCAAAGAAGAATAAGGGGGTAATAATTTGTATAGATTTTACTGATCTAAATAAAGCTTGTCCGAAAGACAGTTTTTCGTTACCAAATATTCCACAAATGGTTGAATCAGTAGCAGGAAATGATAGAATATCTTCTCTAGACGGATACAAAGGCTACAATCAAATCCCTCTCGCTGAAAAAGATCAAGAGCATACTGCCTTTTTCGCTCCAAGAGGGTTATATGGTTATACGAAAATGCCATTCGGTTTGCGAAATGCTGGAGCAACATACCAAAGGATGGTAGAGAAGGTGTTTGCGAAGTGGATACATGGTAGGCTGGGAAAAAGTGTTTCGCCTACGTGTAAATTGCAAGTGCACAGTGCCTGTTGGAGGCAAGGGCAAGTACAGGTCGATCCTCAGGGAAATGGTGTTGTTGTGGAGTTGATCTTAGTAGTTTACTAACTGATTTCTAGATAAGGTAACACAATATGGGGGTTGGTTTGGTGTCTATACGACTAGTTGGTTTGTGTGTTTCTAAACTAAGGCAACAAATGATCAAAAGATGTTGTAACAGATGGTTGAGTGGCACTAGGGTGCTTGAATTCACTCTCTACTCCTATGATAAGGTAATGTAAATTATCATTTTGTTCTTATGCCTTCCATTGAAGGCCTTAGATGGATAATTGTATAACTGAATCTCCTTACTCACTCCTAGTATCAATGGTCTTCTTACAGTACCATTGATCACAAGCAAGTTTAGTTTTCTAGCTAACTATTTTCCTAAACATGATATACAATAAGAACAATCTGAGAATTTGCTTACTATCACATTGAATAAGAGAGTTTCATCTTCACCCTAGCAGGGTGAATTAGAACATCATGCAAAGAAAAACAAAATTGAAAATAAATTACAACACTCAAACCTAAAAACTGACTGAGTTCCCTCTCACATGAAGAACATCCATTTTTATACCTCACAAATCACTCCAACTAACCATTAAACAAAGACCCAAACCTCTTTCCTCTGCTAACTCGTCTCTGACTCCATTGATTTGATGTTGGAGAAAACCCTAGCTCCATCTATCTCTAATTTAGCTTCTAGGGTTATGGGAGAAGCTAAGAAAGAGATAGCTAGACCTAGAGAGGTGGTGAAGGTGGTTGCTGGTGCTGTTGTCAGGGTAAGGAGATGATGGAGGTGGTGAGGTGGTGGCTCTGCCATGGTATGGTCGGGGGAAGGGGAAGAGAATGGGTTTTCTCGATTTTGTCGGGGGAGAAGAAAGAGAAGATGAAGATGAGAAATGGGAGGTTTGGTCGATGGGTGTAGGTGTAGGTGGATGTGGTGTGAAGCGGGTGCAGCAAAGTTTTGATGTGTAGGGTGGAGCGACCATTGGATGCAACGGAGATCGATGCGTAGGCCGATGCGACCGTAGGATGAAAATGGCTCGAATCTAACGGCTCCGAAGGGACGGGGCTTGGATCCGGGTCGTGGGTCGGGCCTTGGGTGCTCAAGCCCATGTCTTGTAAATGGGTTGCTCCTTGTTGGGTTGCAACGATGCCACGCGCGGGCTTTGGCTTTTGCTCCATAGACGCTCGTCTCCAATTTTCGCTCTCTTTTGGCTCCTCAATTTCTCAGAGACTTTATTTACTACCTAAAAATACAAAATTAATTAGTACAAATATTTATTCTTGAAAATAAAGAAAATACAGAATCTGGGATAATATCTGATTCTGAGCACAAAAGATGAGTTAAATGCCAATAAAAGGTGTAGAAATATGCAATATTTGGCACTCATCAAATACCCCCAAACACAATTTTACTTGTCCTCAAGTGAAACAGAAATTAAGAAATCCTAACTATACCACTTTATGTCGCTGGTCTCTCGAATGCATTTAGCGTATGCACTAAGCCTTTAAACCCCTAGGTGTCCCTAGTGGACGAGTTGTAGTCTCGTGAGGGTTTGCAGTGTACCCACAAAACCTCTCAACCCAGTGTAAAAGAGTCTCAAGCATCCAAGGAGCTATGAGGACATAGAGTTTCATCATGCTAGTAACACGAAGTTAGAACTACCAAAGAACGCATTCTCATCCTTAAGAGTTGAGCGAAGTAACCATACCATATGAAAGAATTCGGATTCGATAGTGATCACAAGCCTCGACTTACTGCCTCACCAATAAGGTTTTATGATAATTGCACTCAAAAAGACCGCTTTTTAGTCTCATGTGTGCGAGCAGGAATAAAGAGAGAGATCCTGCACACGTTGAAGATAAGAAGGATAACCTTCCGAAATAATTTACGGAGACTCCACGGAGTTGTGGACAAAAAAAGAATCTTTTGATCTCTAAGAAAGGAAATCAACCATTAGCAAGGATGGGAGTACTCACACCTTCTCACCCGATCGGCAATTAGTATCACTCTCTCTCGGCATTCATAGAAACGTCTTCAATCTTCGGTCTTGATTGTGATGATGAACTTCTGAACTTCACAAAAACTTAACAAACATTTTTTATTTATTTATTTATATTATTTTTTTTACAACAAAAAAATGAAAATAACAATAAAATTCAATTGTCTTGATTTCACAAACTTCATTAATTGTCATCCTATTTTCTTTTCTTTTCTTTGTTTCATGTAAACCTTGGACTATTTCAACTTTTCTTCAAATATTACGATGATGCTCCACTGGCTTTTATTTGAAGATGTGTTTCTATGAATCTGTTGATGTTGTTGAGAGGGAGAGAGTGATGCTAATGCAAATCGAACTACAAGAAGGTTTTCATCTTTAAACGTCACCCTCATGATTGACGGAATTAACACTCAAGAGATCAAAAATAGTCTTTGAAAGTGGTGCGAAGTTGGGTAGCTCACCATTCCTACCCGGAATTGACGTACGGTGACACACACTCTATGATTTTTAGAAAGTCACAAAAATGAAGGTCGGTGCCTCGCTTGATGTAAAAATGGGTAGTCTCCACTATGGGTGATCACAATTACTACCGAATATCTATACAACACCTAATTCGCCCTCCGGTTGTAGTTGCAGGAAATCCCACAATACACCCCTCACTATATTTTGTTTAACTAATCCATTCGAAAGATAATAGATGAACAATTATGAATATTTATTAATAACTTTCTTCAATCTTTACGCAGGAAAATGGAATTATGCTTAAGAACTTACAAATATTTTCTCTCTTTCTCTCTCCTCATGTCTTACTCTCCCATCCAAAAAGATCTCTCCTTCCAAAGATTCACTCATCCCTTTATATAGGAGTAATACATAGTGAATGACACTAATCATCCTTTATTTTCGGGAATATCTCGCGAAGTGTCGCGGCGTACAAGTATTCGTATTCGCGACACTTCTTACCTTTCATGATTTCATATCTTCCTACCGTCATCCGGTCGTCATTCATGCTTAACCCTCTGCGACTCACTCGCAATGTTGTTATCCATTGTCTTGGCGTAGAGTTGTTGTCGCGATATTCGATCCTACATCTTGCCTCTTTTCTTGAATATTGCTTGGAGAGCGATCTTTAAGAAAAATTCGTTGTTGTTGTAGTCTCGATTTTTATTGATGAAGGAACAGGCAAAAGAATACTGGACTTGAAAAGTACGTACTTGCCTCTATTCTTTGGCGAAGTTAGAAGTTTTTAGAAGTATGTATGAAATATCATTTCTTGCCTCATGGGTTATGGAGAATAATGGATTTTGCAATCTCTCCTCGCGAGTTAGGAAAATAATTGAGTCTCATATGATAAGAAAATATGCTGTGCAATACCGAATATTACATCTTCTCGCCTCTCTTTATGTTTCCTTATGTTGTCGATATCCGAATTCTTTATCGCAACGTTCATTTCCACTAAAAATCTTCTTGACATAACTCCATGAATCTAGGAATGACCGTTTACACGTGTTTAAAACCATTCTTTTCTTTGGTACATTTAATGTTATCCGGTCATAACACTTTCTTGCCTATTTATAGGTGAGTCTTTTGTGAAGAACATTTCTTTCCTTGATTTCATCTCTTTTATCGTCTGCATATTGTTCTTACATTATTCTTCTTCACCATCGTCTTCATCATCTTACGCTATTTCTTATTTGCTATCACTTCCATGCATCGAGGTTTGTTAATCTTGCTAGATTCGATTGATTCTATGATTGATTGATTTTGTGATTAACTTCCCTTTTGAGGTTATCTTATTCCTTTTAATCTTTTTTTGCCATTTTGTTTTTTAACAAGAACAAATCCAGCACCAAGTTCACCGTGAAGAACCCCCTTCTTTATCTGGATTCACGATCGAAACCAACTTCTCAACAAGAATCCACCTTGCTACCCAAGTCCTCTTCGCAAGCTAAACATACCGTTTCTAAAAGAAAACTGCAGTGATAAGGTATTTTAAGAAGCATTTACCTTTTAATAGCAATATCATTGCCTCTTGTTTCTTACTTAATTTATCATTCGCGGGGATGACAAAACTATTGACCAAACTCCCAAAAGATCTCGCCACTCTAAACCTGTTACTCTGATGTTCCTTTTCCCTCATTTACACCTTCTTCTCTCCTGTTGCGAAATCATCGCGAGACAATCTTGTCACAAATGACAATATTCCTATGCCTCAACTCCTTATAGATCGGGTTCCTCACAATAATCCTACTACAGATGAACTTATCCCTTCTCCTACCATCAATGTCGGTCATTCCTCCAATCACTACCTTTCCTGAAATCTCCCCTTCTCATGATGTTCCTTTGGCGAAAGAATGATTCGTCTCTTCCTTCTTTAAGCCGAGCAAATCCCTCTTTCTGCGAGAAAATTTGGAAGGAATAGACGTGGCTTTCAAAGTTCTCTCGGACCTTGTGAATGATGCCAAGAAGACTTCTGTCGATCCTGTCAAGTCTGATGTCTGCGAGATTTTAAGTAAACATCTTGGTCTTGATAGGATCTCGCAAGCATCCTTAGTTCAAGAAATTGTGCTGAAAAATGATCTTCAAGCCATGATCTAAATGCAATAATCTCCATCTTGAAAATTCTTGTCTTTGAAAAATGATCTTCAAGCCACCATGCGCTAAATGCAATAATCTCCATCTTGAAAATCAAAAATTTCACAACCTCTCACTAGATCGTGATAATCTTCGCAAGAAGAATGAAGGAGGACAAAAGGTATACTCCTCCCTTTTTTTTTTTTTTTTTTTTTTTTTTTTTACAACTTAAACTTTTGTTCGCCCTTTAAGCTCTAAACCCGAGAAGCGAATAATGGAGATATATCAGTTGGAATCAATTGTTGAAGAGGTTCGAGTTGAAAGAGATGCTTTGATGGAGCAATATAACTTCTTAAATAATCTTCATACATATGCCGTTGATCAAATAGATAATTTGTCTAAAGAAAACTTTGATTTAGTTCAAGACAGACTCATTAAGTAAAGACTTATCTCGCCTTTCTTACTCTTTGACTAAGGCTAATTTGGAGTTGGAAACTTTATCGATGAGAATGGGACCCTTTCTCGGGAAGCGATCTCTGCTAAACAAGGTCGCGACCTATTCGCAAGAATATGATGCTTGTCAAAAATACGTGAAGAACAAGAACAAACTATTCATACTTTGAAAAAGCAACTTGAAGAAATTACAAAGGAGAGATAAACTTATTGAGGCGAGAATAACCTTAAGTCTAAAAGCAAACCAATTCAAGGATCAATGTTCCAAATTAGAAAAATCAACTCTACTCTTGTGACCGAAATTCTATACTTGTTTCGAATGAAAAAAGCTTGCGAGCTCGATTGAAAGGCCTAGTTGGAGATACATTTGATGATGCCATGGACTGTTTGGGAATAATTTTGCGGCTTTAATTGACATCTTACTTCTCGAAGGAAGGTAGTCATATTTTTGACTATCTTAATCCATTAAGTATTCTAAAAAATCTTTAATTATCTTTAATCTTGTGCACTTGTCATGCAGACTCTGAGAAGAAACTTCGCTCTACTATTTCCACACTCGGATCGGTTACTCTAGGATTACATGAAAATGGGTTACTCGCGCTTCTCTTGCTCGTTCTCGCGACCAAATGCGACGAAGATTTGATTATATGTCTTCTTTTTGTAAAGACATAGAATAGTAAGAATCGTCAAAAGGCGTTGCTTCGTCAATTCCCCCTCAAAGTGAAGTCCTTGTGAATGAGATTTTATTGTCCAAGTCCCTTGATCCTATTCATGTTGATCCTTTGGAAGTAAGTGATGATGAAGTCCTGATTCTCCTGACCGGTGATTATGACTATGAAATCGGCGAAGATATCGCTGATATTGAAGTTTTCAACAAAGATCCATTGAAAAAACTTGATAAAAATCCACCGGTGGCGAAAATGAAGGTGTGAAAACACTTCGATGAAAATCCACCCATTTTGGTGAAGGTGAAGCTGATAAAAGCAATGAAAGATCTCAACCATCTTACGTAGTTGATAATATTGATGTAGAGAATTAAACTTTCTTTGTGATTTGTCAAAACTTCTTTTTGTTTGTAAGGATTAAGTCTTTGATCGAGTAATCCCCTTATTTTCTCATTTTCTCTTATTTAAGATGTTTGAACATAATCTCGCGAGCATGTCCGCTTGTTGAATCTTTTGTTAAGTAAAATCATCCCGATTAGGAATTTCACTTTATTTCTTCTCATTGCGACAAGATCGCACATTTTCATGTAATGACCCATTGACCTTGCCTTATCATTTTTGATGGTCTTCTAAGTTTGACCTTCCTAATTAAAGGTCTCATGATCGTATGTCAATCCGTCAAAATTAATTTCACTTTCTTACGCACTAAATTTAAATGAAGCACAAGGTAAGGAAGAGTTCGTATCCACAGAGAGGCGTTTGTTGTTATGTAAATTTCAGTTTCTAAAGTAACCCAAGGTATATTTGTTGTTTAAGAAAATAAAAGTAGTTGAAAGCAAAGTAAATAATTTGAGAAATCAATAAGGAGAAGATATTGGTCAAGGGATAGTATCATTCACAAACATGTATTTTCATCAATGATTAGAATTGGTATTTTAATCTCGTATTTATTAAAAGTCCTAGGATATCTTGATCGCAAGTATAACCCGTTAATTCCACTGTTTTCATCACAACCACATTAAAAGATGCATATGTGAATTCTTCGTAGAAAGCAACCTAAAGTGTAAAAGCACAATTAAGTTTAACTCCTAAGAGCATTAAGATTTATGGAATAAGACTCATCAATGCAAACGAATGTGTAAAAGCACTAGACGTTTTAACAAAAGTTATGATTCACTTGTGACTAATAGGATGTATCACTACAAGCACTAACCACAATTATGCTACTTAGAATCGAGGATAAACAACTTTTTCGTATTGAAAACCCTAATATAGCTCTAGAGATGAACACAAATCGGATTGATTAGGACTCAACCTAACAAGTTTTCAAATCTTATGACACTATTAATTGTGAATCACAAACAATAAATAATTTGAGACAAAACTAATTCATTGAATCAAAGCATGTTGAGAAATCAACTTTTATCCCATAACCAATAAGATGTTTAGCTACTCATAGCTATGGAGTTCATCATCATCAATATTCAATAATAAACAAGGAAGAAGAAGAACAAAACCAAACCCTAGAAGTGTAAACAAAAGTGGCTCCCCAAAAGAATTCCAAGCAAAAAGATATATTATGTGTTGTAGAAAATCTCCCTTTTATAGTCTTTCTCTCCTTCCAAAATTAGGTTTAGTCTTCAAAGTCCAATAGGTGAGAGTCCACCAAGCCCACAATGATGAGAAACCCGTGTAGAAAATACGCCCCAAAATCGGTCGCCGGAATCCTGGTATTGTGGCCGGAAATCGACCGGAAAGTCGCCAGGAAATCGGCTCCGGTGACCGGCAAAGTCCGCCCGGTCACCGGGTCAACGGGTCAGAACGGTCGGGTCAAACCGGGTTGGATCGGGTCGGAACGGGTTGGACCGAGTCAGGGAGAGTCAGACGGGTTGGAACGAGTCAGATGACTAAGCTGAATCGGGTCAAGCCAGGCCATGCCACTGAACTGGCCAAACTATATTGAAGCACAATCTTGGTGCTTTAGCCTTACACCCTTGTGATGCACAATGATCACACTTCTCCACAGCCATGAACTGCAAAGATCACCAAACTCCGGCTCATAACTACACAAAGCGGCGAATGTGAGTTGCAACCACAGCCAATTGCGGCTACAAGCCATGACGCCACTCCGAATAATTCAATACACTGGATACCACCACATACGACACAGCAACCTCCATTTGTACTCAGCTGCCAATTCAGGCGACAGCCACAGGCAAACCTTGAGCTCAATGACTACAAGCATCCATTCCCTGCCAGCTTATCTGCCCAGCCATGATGGCCCTGCTGTGACTCTCCATATCCAGCACCACAGGCAATAACCACCACATATAGCATACAACCATCACCAATCTAATAATATGCAACCACCTGGCGAATGCGCTAACGGCACAGGAGCCACACAATCGACTAACTCCGCAACCTCGCAATCTCCACGGCTCACCGACCAGAACCCATGCCCCATTTCTGTCTTAGCTCAGGCCAACCTACCCCCAAGAACCACAAGCCAACCTCCTGTTTTCAACTCAGTTCTTCACTACCATTCCTGCAACTAGTCCCATCTTGAGAGCTCATCACTATCATCTCCATTAGCTTGCAGTTTGCATAGAACTCGCTCGGCACCACCTGCCATCAGTTCCTGCTCTTTCCCTGTATACTCATAATCCAGTACTATCTGCACCTGCAATCTTCCTCCACATCCATCCAAATGCGCCAGTACCATTAAGCTTGCCTGACACCAGCAAAGCCCATTGCACCTGCACAGCTACCATCACCAGCTGCCTCCACCTCATTCTGCATCACAGACCTGAACTCAAGCTCCAACTTAGGCTCCAAAACCAGCTCCCTGAACTGCCTGTTACTGCAAAACTACCCCCTGAATTTCTTTCCAGCTGCTAAGCACAGCACCTGACAACCAAAACCTGCAACAGTTTTGCAATTGCATCCACTAATTGCAATTTTTGACAGCATCCTCCTTCCATGTAACTCAACAGCTTCTACCACTGTCACAGTTCACCAGCTGCAGACCCATTTTGCCATCATTCTTCATATCAATCTCCATTTTCATTCAATCAAGCACATATACCACCTGCAGCCTCAGACCTGCCATAAGCTCACCACCAATTGCACCTCCTAGGTATAGCCTGCAATCCCTTAATTCACAACAGAGCCTTCAAATCAAATACCCATCTTAGATTAATTCCTCTTACTTCCTGAGATCGAAAGTACATCACCCAGCTTCTGTGGTCTTCATCTCATCACCAGCAGCAACACCAGCAAACACCATAACTGAGCTTGAATCCCTTCTCCATTACACCACCGATTCTCTATTAAACTCCAAGTTTCGAATCGAAGCTTAGGTCTTCATCTCAAGATCCAACAGCTGAGCAATAGCATCATACCACCATTTCCAGCTTCATCCATAAATCTGAAACAAACCCCTGTCACATTTTCTTCCTATTGCCCTCAACAGCAACACCAGCGGATTCAACCTCCCCCCTTTCTCTCGATTTCCCACAAAGACTCAATCGTCAGAAGTTGCAATCCCTTCTCAGCTTCGAATCGGCAACATCATAACCTTGACTTGCCTGCTTCTCAATCTTTGCTCTTCTTGAACAGCGGCGGCAAGAACTGCTTCACTTCTCGATTCAACCATCTTCTCTGTCAATCTCATCACTCCTCTCTGGATTTTTAACTCGTTAGCAAACCCATCCTGATTTCATCTTCTCATCTTCACTACCATAGTTAGCAGCTCTTTCTGGTCTCAATTCAATAGCAGCAACTGCTGCTGTCTCTCTTTCTCAGACTCGGCTCTCACTTCGATCTCTCGGATTCACAGTGACAGCAGCCATGTTCTTCTCTTCTCATTCTTCAGGTGAAAAGCATTGAATGAGAAATGAAATCGAACCCTGATTTCGATCTAAGGTGTAGGAACAAGAGTGGTTAATCCCACTCAAACGAAATAGATAAGGGGTACAGACATACTCTAGGCACCCATCTGTTCCCGCTAAGTGCTAGCTAGCTCAACAATGGCCTATCGGTTTCATGTATCCGAAAGCTCATCCATAAGTTACGCTTGTAACTTTCTCAGACGCAGTCGGATTGACTTCAAGCTTTCGCCGTTAGCTCCATATTTCCGTTCTCGCTCGCCGCGTTTCAGCCTGCTCCACATATAGCTCGCCTGTGAGATGACAATTTCGCCCTTTGGCCCAATTTGGACAATTTCTTCTTCTTTTCCTCCGTGCGACTCCATTGCACCTGATAACTCAAAAGCAAACATAAGATACATAATTCACACGAAAATAGCAAAGAAAGCATAAACTCTATATAGTAAATACGGTGTATTCTACACCTATCAGATTCCCCCACACTTAGACTTTGCTTGTCCTCGAGCAAATCAAACAAAACAAAAATAAAATACAACAACTCCGTGTCGTCGAGGCTACGGTCACTTTTAGCGTAAATAACAAGCCTTTAAACCCCTAGGTGTCCCTAGTGGACGAGTTATAGTCTCGTGAAGGTTTACTAGAGATATACCTACAAAACCTATATTTCAAACTCCGTCTATTCATGACAAATCAATGAATGAATCCAAAATTGACTACGGAGGAGATACCTTGCAAATTCAATTCAATTATTAGTAAATAAACTCTAATTAGATAGTCGAACAAGCCACAATACTCGGAAACTAACAACCACAATCACAATGAAAAGATTAAGAAGATGGATAAAGATGTAGATGTTGGCGGATATTCACAAGTGTTCGATGTTTCCCATATCTCGTCGTCATTTGCTAAGATGAACCTAATCCTATTGGATTGAGCTACTTAGTGCTGAATGCTACATCAATCAATTGGCATATACAAGGGAACCAAAAGTGACTTTATTCAACACAATAATATATATATATTTTTTTATAAGATTGGATCAAACTGGATCCAATTTTTGAAGGCGCATGATTAGATCTTTTGGATC